>ML677335.1:2942133-2958928 GCA_007922305.1 Dermatemys mawii | reverse complement strand
TATATATATATATATATATATATATATATATAAAAAATAGTAAATAGAAACAATGAATTCACACAACTGGCTCTTTTGGGTAATGTTGATCACTAATTTGGTTCCTGAACCACTGAGGTCTGAATATCAGTGCCCTACACTATCTGAGGCTTTCTCTACACAGGGGAGACTCCTCCTGTGGCTGGATCCGCTGTCTTTCTGACAGCTTTGTGCTGCTAGAGCAGAGCAAAGCAGCTGGAGTGTAGGCCAGGATGAGATAGTAAGTTTCCTATTTCTAAGCTGACAACACAAAGAAGCTTTCCTGGTGTGGAAACTTTCTGTGTTTTAGAAAGAGTCAAGGTGTGAGACTATCAGTATTTAAAGCTCTCTTGACCATAGGCTGAATATTCTTTTTCAAGCTGAGATGAATAAGCTCTTCCTGGCAAGGACTCTGTTTTCATATATGTTTGTACGGCATCTCACACAGCAGGGATAAACTCCTGACTGAGGAGTCCTGGCACTACTGCAATATAAATATGAAATAATAAAAGTGTAGGAGAAACCCCTCGTAATCTGTCTTTATACTCCCTTCCCCTGCACCGTGCTGTCCTCACAGGAGGTGCAGCCCAGAATTTAGCCTTGTTTCCTTAGGTCTTATAAGATTTGCTCCTTTTAAGAAATGCTCTACATTTCCATTAATTTTATTAGTGGTTAAAACGATGAGGGTTATGAACCCCTGTTTTCTGAACTAACCTGTGCTGTTTAAAAGAATGCACTTAGGAGTTTTACTGGTGATAATAATTCAGCTGAAAGTCTCATGCCTTATCACCACTGATTTTTTTTTCCAGTGGCAGAGTTTCTGACAAGAATGACTCTATGATGCCTGCTGTTGGTCATAAAGTTTAACAATTAAATGTAAAACAACTCCTGCCCCCTGAATCCAGGTACATTGTTTTAAATATGTGTTTCAGGCTTGACACAGTATTACTATTTGTCTTGTAGAGTAGGGACTCATTGTACCAATGCTAGACAATTGTAATAGACAATAGACAAGCATAGATGAGATGGACAAAGAATAGTAGAAAAGGATTTATAAACTCATTTGGAGAAGTGAGCCTCAGGGCTTGTCTTCATTACCTGCCAGATCGGTGGTTACTGATCAATCTATCGGGGATCAATTTATCACATCTCATCTAGATGTGATAAATCAATCCCCAAAGGCACTCCCCGTTGACTCCGGTACTCCAGCTCGCCGAGAGGCGCAAGCAGAATCGACGGGGTAGCCCGCTGCCACCATGACGACGCTAGGTGAGTTGACCTAAGATGTGCTGACTTCAGCTACGCTATTCACATAGCTGAAGTTGCGTATCTTAGGTTGACTCCCCCAGCTAGTGTAGACCTGGCCACAGAGAGATTGTGACCTCTCCTAAATCCCAGTCCAGTCCCTTGGCCACAACACCTTTCTTAGAAGCAGGTATATAATTTGTGCTTAGATGTGTTTGCTTAAGTTACCGCTCATTCTCTGCACTATACTATACTTTATTTCGCTAATATAGAAGAGCTGTGCTAGAGGTTGAGACTGATGGAACACAGTTATGAATAAGTTTTGTGATGATGGTGTTTGTGCTGTGAAAGCCTGACTGAAATAACCCCACACCCCCATCATTCACTATTTCAAAAAGGTGTAAAGTATTTTGAACTAAAATAGTAAATCAGATTTTCTGAAAAAGCTTCTGAGATCTGTGGCAATACCCCAGCAGAAAGTATTTCCCCCAATGACTTGCCTGTGAACTAAGGAAAGAATGAAGTATGGAACTAGTTGGAAACTAGCTCTAATTGACTGTACATCTCCTGAATCTCTACAAAGTGCTTGAAAGATAAAACGTGTTGCCAGCAGCTTACAGCAAGAGACATTCATTTTCAACGTGAACTTGAATCAAAGGGGTAGCCGTGTTAGTCTGGAATTGCAGAAGTGGCAGAGAGTCCTGTGGCACCTTAAAGACTAACTAAAGTATTAGAGCATAAGTTTTCGTGGGCTAATACCCACTTCGTCAGACTTCCACTGCTTGCATCCAACGAAGTGGGTATTAGACCACGAAAGCTTATGCTCTAATACTTTAGTTAGTCTTTAAGGTGCCACAGGACTCTTTGTCACTTCTGCAACGTGAACTTGTTAAACTTTGTTCTATCCACCAGAAGAACAAAGCTGACCTGCCACTAGATTTATACTTAAAATGCATTTTACAAGGGAGGAAAAACACACACACACACACACACACAGAGGGGAAAAATCA
Source organism: Dermatemys mawii (assembly GCA_007922305.1). Lineage (NCBI taxonomy): Eukaryota > Metazoa > Chordata > Testudines > Dermatemydidae > Dermatemys > Dermatemys mawii. Next base: position 2,956,655 of record ML677335.1, on the reverse strand, counting down.
ATTGGGTTGTGCTTACTGAAAGGAAGCCTACCAGTAATTCAACAGATTGGACTTTTTTTAGTGTACCATCTGAATTCAGTCTGAATATTACCTGTCTGAACAACAGCCCACGCATTCACTGAAAGGTGTTGGGGGCAGAAGGCATTTATAGAATTTGTGCTGAATTTTCTTTTTTAGATTTGTCTCTCCCCCAGCCCCGCAAAAGTAGGGATTTCTTTGTGGTTTTCCTTTTGCTCACATCCATGCAGGTAGACTCCTGCCTTCCACTGACTTCACTGGACAGCTGCATGGCGCGGAGGTCCATTCACACAGATACCATTGCAAGATCATGATCATAAGTGAGGCAGTAAAAGAGCTGGAAGAGTCAGTAGAAGTGTATTTGAAAGGTCAAGCAGAAATCCTACAGGGCCATCCATATGGTCCACATTTCCCTTGGAGTCAAATAAGCTCAAGCTAAAATCAAAATTCATCAGAAACCTCTAAGGCCCCAGCCATGCAACTGCCTTCAGGTGAGCTTTCCTGTGTACCTAAAGGGAGCCCCCTCCTGCAGGTAACCTGCACTGTCCCTTGAAGAATTGGGATCCAAATCTTGGCTGTGCTGGACCAAAAAGCTTGTGAAACTACTTTGCAAGAGAAACCAGACACCTGTACTTATTCACTCAAAACAGAACCCATGTACCTTGAAATTCAGATGAGGTTCACCAAAATGAGAGATGTGATAAGAGTTAACACTTAACAAGATCTGGCATTAGGGACTCATTTTTGAAAATCTCAGGCTTCAGTTTTAGGAAGTAAAAAATAGCTGAAATCATGTAAACAGTGATCTGGAGTAGTTCAGTATCATGTTATAATGCTCTTCAAATATCTTGGCACTTAAAAAGCCTGATTTAGGGATGCCCATGGCTGCTAGGTGGGTTCCCAACTTCTGATAGTTGGGTTACTTTTGCTTAGGTGGCTAAATATGAATTTAGCAGCCTAATTTTGCAGATCCAGGCTTGACAGTGTTGGCCTGCCACTTTTGCAGGGCTTTCAATGGCACCTAATGCAGCTAGGTCCCTAAGTCCCATTTTATTTTCAGCCTTTACTTTTACATTTTATTGTAATAATGTGATATCCTCTATAGACAGTGACACTGGTCTGTAACAAGCAGAAAAGCACAAAACTCAGAGGCTTAAATGACTGCATTATGATGAGAGAGAAAAGTATATTCTTTTTCAAATGGCACACTGACTCCTTTAATGCAGGGTAGTTCCTAACCTATAGACTAATCTTTATCAGGTCTGTGGGTAAAGAAAGCACTCAGTCTTATGGCTGTGTATCATTCTGATACTCAAGTAACAATGATCTCTGTCATTCCTTGGTCATCAAGGTTTGAACATCTGTAGGTTTGCAGGTTTAGTTAGCAGACTGCCAGGCAGTTGTTTTGAGTTACTTGAGAGGAGGGCTAGCTCAATGGTTCGAGCATTGACCTATTAAACTGAGGGTTGTGAGCTCAATCCTTGAGGGAGCCATTTAGTGACATGGGGCAAAAATCTGTTGGATGCTTTAATTGGGGATTGGTCCTGTGTTGAGCAGGGGGTTAGACTAGATGATCTCCTAAGGTCCCTTCCAACCATGACAATATTAGTGATAATTCTCTTAAAAAATGTATTTTAAATAAAAAGTAACTGCTTGTGATTGGTGCCAGACTGAGACCCCTTAGAAACTGAACTCCTATAAAACAGGCAGAACAAATAGTCAGCACCAGTGCTAAATTCCCCAAAACTATATCTTCAGCTGTCCTCTCTAGCAGGGGAGAGCACAGTTTAGTATCCTTAGCAATTCAGTCTTTGGTCTCTGAGGCAATTCATTCCCCTTCTAATGATGATGGTGGTCTTTGTGAGGAAGAGATCCAACCACTACAAACTGGATTGAGACAATTCAAATATTGGTACAAGATGGTGTAACTGGAGTGGACTGTGATTGAATTTTGAGTCTATGGGCTTGTCTAAATGGAGACTTAGCTTAAAACAAGCCAGTGTACTAGTTTGAAGCACACTAATGGGCCATGTGGACATTGCTACCGCACATTAAAAGTTCAGTAGGGTGTTCTGATGTACTACTGTTTCAGACATCTCTCCTTTCAAATCACCTGAGCCATCCCACTATTCCTGTTGTAATTTTGCCCCAAATATTATTTATCAACTGATTTCAATCTTAAATATTTTTTTAATCTTTGAGGTAACTTTATTGATATAATCATTTTTCCATTCTACACATTCAGACTGATAATGAGACAGCACTACAGTCAGAGTGCTATAAGCAGCTATTCATTTTCCCACCACCCTCCTCATACAATTTAAAGGTTGCTACAGAAAGAATCAGTTCTCTCCATTTTCCACCCTTGATTTTTTTTTTTTTTTGAGATGAGTGAATTAATCTAGTACCTGTTTGCTCTTGTTCAATTTTCTTTTTAACATAGGAACGAGAATTATACACTGTGAAAAAAGGCTGGCCTCGTAGATTCAACAGAGCTCATTCTCATAAGAAAAAATGGAAGGAAAAGGAATTGACTAATCCTTCTGGCCACCTTAACATTGCAATGTCCTGGTTAAATGCTCTGCTCTCTGTCAATGAAACTGTCTCTGTATAAAATAAACACAATTTTTTCTTAGAAATTAATGGCCAGATCCTCTTTTGGTGTAAATCAATGTAACACAGCTCACATCAATGCATCTATGCTGATTTACTTCAGCTAAGGATCTGTCTTAAATGTTAGTTCTATTAACTCCAGTTTATAAAAGCAAATAGATATTGTCCCCTTATGAAAATCAAGATCTGTTTTTAAAATAAAACTACACTTTTAAAGTCCAAGCTGTGCATTTAAAATAAAAGGACTTTGGGTTTAGTTGAAAAATAATCTATAAATTCAGGTGAATTCTATCCTGTCATGAAGTGGGAGAGTTCTGCTATTAAACTATCTTCTCATAAAGGCCATTCAGTCCTCATCAGTCTAAGGAGAAAAGCTGACGTATGCAGACAGAGAAGCCTTTACCTTCTGAAAGTAATAAAAACAGATAACTTGACATTTTCCAAAGATATTCAGCTGCTGAAAGGTGTTGAAAAAAGATGCATTTGAAATGCTAGCCTCTTGTTTAGTGTAACCTATTATCAATTTAAGCTAGATACATTTTCACTGCATTATTGTCTTGTCTTTTGTCTCGGTCTGTATTTTAAGATACAGGTATGTTAAAATAAGTCCCTGTTTACATAAAGGGTAAAAAAAGTCAAGCATTAACATATTTAATTTCCTAGGAATGTCTTTATTATTTCACCAAAAGTGTTTGGAGCCAGGCACAGATTAACATCAACCATTCTTGTAATGAACAGTGTCTAATTAGAAGAGGTTATTCTTGATGGAGATGACGACTCTTGAAAATTCATCATTTTTAGACAATGAAAATAAATTGCAAAAATCTCTGAAATACCTGGAATGCAGACATCCAGACAAGAGAGATGGGACTTACTTTAGTTTGTTTGTAAAGGGACTGACCCTGCAAAGGGCTATGTGCCCTCTATTTTCACTGAAGTCAGAGGGAGTTGAAGGCACTCCACACCTTCCAGATGTCACTCAGAAAACTTGCAGGATCAAACCCAATAAAACAAAATTAGGTTGGTTACATGGCTACAAGTTTCAACTGCTTTTTTACATATTAGCTTTGTGTTTAGTGTGAATAACACTGAAAAGTGCGGGTCCATACAGATTAGGCGAGGTCCTGGCATCTGAGAAACTATGAGATGTTCCTCACTTGGGCTGAAAAATGAAGTATTGGCTTGTCATGTCTGGGCATGGAGGCAATCACCCCCACTGTGATCTGTTCCTGGGGGAAATCATTCTCTTTGGATGTGGCCTTTCCATGAAAAAGGTGATTAGGCTTCAGCCACCTCTTATTGAACTGTCTGCACTTTCCTGGAGTCCTCTGCATAGTTCTGAATCTATGCATGAGAAAGGGGTGGATATAGAGAAGGAGGAGAAGGCATTGTCCCTCTACCCTGTCCTTTGCAAAAAAAATTCAGGCAACAGATGTCTCCTCTACCATGTCTAGGAGGTTCCTTCCATGGGAGTGCTGGGGCAGCTGTCCGCTCAGCAGCCCTAGGAGGAATGATTCCTATGTGAAGAGCAAACTGCTGGGACTAGGTTGGGAGGGGGAACTCTTTGTCTATTCCCTTCTTCCTTTGATCTTTTCCATGATTTTATTAATTTTGACATTTCTTTTTTCCTTTTCATTCCCCCCTTTCTCCAATTCAAAGCAAGCTGGATTCTATTACTCTTGACATTTTTTTTTCTGTCCTATTACAGCTACAACTACTTGTCATCTGCTTTTGCCTTTTGCTCTGAAACTTAGGGATGAAGTATATTCAGATTTCTCTCATATATCACTTAGCCTTTGTTCATTTTGTGGGATTTGCTACCAACTTTCTCTCCTTAGGCACTAAGCCCTACAGTATGTGGACACAACTCCCACTGACTTTGATGGCCATTAAGATTTTATGACTTCCCGCTTACCCCTTTTGTCCCACAAAAAGGTTGCAGAAATAGAAACATGGAAACCTTGAGAAAGGAGGACATTAAAAAGGTCTCTGGGACACTCTCTCCCTCTTCTCCTAATGGCTGCTAATCATACAAGAGTCCTCTATGAACTTGAGTTTTATGCCTTCTAAGGTTCCCAACTTCTTTCAATGTTAACAGAAAATATCCCATGAATTTCCCTGGCTAAAGCTGCTATTCATTACTAAGGACCCAAATACAGTTGTCTTGACATGGTTCAGTGAGGCTTCACAGCTAGATTGTAGAAATGGTCTGACAGGGGTTCTGAGTCAGGAATTGACTCATACCTTGTCATTCAAATCCCTACCATCTTGGATTAATTCGGACTTATATAAAGGATCAATTAACAAATAGGGCCACAGATGAATGGCTATTTAGAGGAAGAAGCAGCCACAGCAACTGGGATCAGATAAATAGAGAAGAAGGAAGCCCAGGCAGGGCAGGCTAGGTTAGGCGAGGCTAGGCTACCACCACCACCACCTTTCTTTCCAGAAGTAAGAGAGGGAACTGACTGGGACTTGTAAATATGTTCATGGTACTACAGGCAATGGCCTGCTAGAATATTATAAGAAAGCACAGTGATGAATGTGGCCTGGAATGAGGGTAATCTGTCCCCAAGGTGTGTGAGACTCACAGGGGACCACCCCATAACAGACGGGCACTGGATACAAGATCAGAAACACAATTTAGAAAGATTAAAGGTCAGACATTTGATTATTAAATAGTAATAAGTCACCAGGAGCAGAGGTATTCACCCAAGAGTTCTGAAGGAACTGAAATGTGAAATTGCAGAACTACTAACTGTGGTTTATAACCTGTCATTACCTGTACCAAATGTCTGGAGGATAGCTAATGTGACACCATTTTTTAAAAAGGGCCCCAGAGATAATCCCAGCAGTTACAGACTGGTAAATCTGACTTCAGTGCCAGACAAACTGGTTGAAACTGTAGTAAAGAACTGCATTGTCAGACACATAGATGAACATCATTTGCTGGGGGGGGAAGTCAACAAGGTTTTTATAAAGGGAAATCATGCCTCATCAATCCACTAGAATTCTTTGAGTGGGTCAAGAAGCATGTAGACAAGGGACATCCAGTGGATATAGTGTTCTAAGATTTTTAGAAAGCCTTTGACAAGGTCCCTCACCAAAGGCTCTTAAGCAAAGTAACCTGTCATGAGATAAGAGGGAAGGCCCTCTCATGGATCATAACTGGTTAAAAGGAAACAAAGGGTAGGAATACATGGTCAGGTTTCAGAATAAAGAGAGGTAAATAGTGGTGTCCCCCAGGGGTCTGTACTGGGACAAGTACTATTCAACATATTCATACATGATCTGGAAAAAGAGATAAACAGTGAGGTGGCAAAATTTGCAGATGATACTCAACCATCTTGAGTAGTTTTGTAACAGACTGCGGAGAGCTACAAAGGCATCTCACAAAACTGAGTGATTGCACAGCAAAATGGCAGATGAAATTCAATGTTGATAAATATACAGTAATGCACATTGGAAAACATAATCCCAACTGTACATATAAAACGATGGGTTCTAAATTAACTTTTACCACTCAAGAAAGATCTTGGAGTCATTATGGATAGTTCTCTGAAAACATTCACTCAATGTGCAGTGGCAGTCTAAAAAGCTATCATTAAGAATTTTTAAGAAAGGCATAGATAATGAGGCAGAAAATATCATATTGCCTCTATATAAATCCATGGTATGCACACAACTTGAATACAGCAGGTAGATGTGGTTGGTCCATCTCAAAAAAGATATATTGAACTTGGAAAAGGTTCAGAAAATGGCAACAAAAATTATTAGGAATACGGAACAACTTTCGTATGCTGAGAGATTAATAAGATTGGGACTTTTCATCTTGGAAAAGAGATGACTAAGTGAGGATATGCTAGAGGTCTATAAAATCATGACTGATTTGGAGAAAGTAAATAAGGAAGCGTTATTTACTCCTATAACACAAGAACTAGGGATCACCATATAAAATTAATAGGCAGCAGGTTTAAAACAAACAAAAGGAAGTATTTTTTCACAAAACATACAGTCAACCTGTGGAACATTTTGCCAGAGGATGTTGTGAAGGCCAAGACTATAACAGTGTTCAAAAAAGAACTAGATAAATTAATGGAGGATAGGTCCATCAATGGCTATTAGCCAGAATGGGCACGAATGGTGTCCCTAAACTCTGTTTGCCAGAAGCTGGGAATGAGCAACAAGGGATGGATCACTTGATGATTACCTGTTCTATTCATTCCCTCTGGGGCAGCTGGTATTGGCCACTCTCAGAAGACAGGATATTGGGCTAGCTGGACCTTTGGTCTGATCCAGGATGGTTATTCGTATGTTCTTATACCTGACCTCTCATAATTCTGAATAATAAAAATACACTGTAGTTTGCTATATTTCTAAGTATATCACATAAGAATCATTTGGCAAAGATACAGCAGTTGTCTGGGTAAAGAAACTGTGAATTAAGCTCATTTCTTTTGGCCAGACATCTATGGTTTCCTGCTGCTCTTGTACCATTGCACAAGACACACTCCCAATGAACGGAATTCCTCTTCACCCTCCAGTGCTGGCTATGTGTGTTTAGATAGTCAAAGAACCAAAGAGCTTACAATCTGCTACTCTGTGTGTGTACAGCCCCTAACGCAATGGGGATTCCCCTCTTGGTTAGGCCATAGCCACATGATAAATACTAATAATTGTGTACTTTACTGAATAAATAATAGGTTCGGGACGTGTTTTTCAGTGATAGGACTTTCTTTAATTTAATAACTGTGCACCACAAGAATAATAATAAGTGTCTAATATGATTGTATTAACACATCTTAATGAATCTGGACTAGTCGAAGTGTACTTTCTGTATTGCTGACTGCCTGACACTTTAGCTAATATTTTGACTTCAGTGTTCATTGACGTGACAAGATGATAGGAGGTGCATGACTCAACATCTTTTGTCTCTTCCTCTGAGTTTTATTAAAGTAACTTTGGCCTGAAGAGAATAGAGCTTTTGCTATTTAACTCAAGCATCATTAAACATCTTAAGAATAATCTAATCAAACAGTGTGTTAAGAGTTTTCAGAAAATCCCTGATCAAGCCATCCAAATCTGGCACTTTACAATACATAGGGAGAGCTGCTAGATTACATTCACTACCTCTTTGATGTGAGGAAGGGCACCCAAAAGGTTAATATCCTTAGGAACAAGAGCAGAATGATTCAAGCGGGGAAAGCAGTGTGATTTGGCCATTTTGGGCACCCAGGCTGATGTCTCATACAAAGATTTCTATAAGTCTGAAAACACTTTATTGATTCCCGAGGCTTACTCCTGAATTCTTTGTTATTCCTGACAGCTGCAATAGTGGCAGTCCTGTTGCTGGATTTAATTAACCTGGCAGAATGTCTGCTGGGACTATCCTTCCACAAACAGAGCCTTGGTTTACTACAGAAGGCTGAAATACTATGATGATGATGCTGTGAACTGTCAAGGCTGAAGTTAACTGCCATATCTTTTTAAAAAATCATACTAGCCCAGCCAATACTCAGAAACATTCAGGGCTGAATGCCCCAAAACAGTTAGGCTCCTAAATCCCATTGCACCGCACAAACTCCTGCTGAATGCTTACAGGCATTACTCACTGCTTACATTTTTTCAATGAAAAATTATCTAGGTGCCAGTGTTTCTGCCTCTGTGTGTTGCTGCCTCCTTGTGGGCATCTGACTGATTAACCTCCTGCCTCAGTCCCAGAGCTATTCACAAACCAGCGGAAGACAATTGTTCACCTGCCTAACTCACCTGCAAGACTCAATGCCCGAGGTGTGCTCAGAGGCTGTTTACTCGATCAGTCCCCTAGAGGCAAGTTTACAAGACAGCCATGAGGGAAAGGAGTTGAGGACGACTCCCCTCATAACTTTTAGCCCACTGGTTAGGGAACTTACCTGATATGTGGGAGACCCACCAATTCAAGTCTTCCTTCTACCTTAGTGGGAGAGGGGATTTGAACACATATTTGGCCCCATCAGGTGAGAGCTCTAACCACTGGTCTGTAGGATACTCTACATGAAACTCCCTCAGTTTCCTCATTTAGTGGGAGTTGGTCATGCTTTGAGCAGGGGGTTGGACTAGATGACCTCCTGAGGTCCCTTCCAACCCTGATATTCTATGATTCTATGATTCTCTCCTGTTGAAGCTCTTCCACTGTAAAGAACTGACTATTGAGCCGGGAGACTGGATCCTGGGTCTCTGATACCCTGAGTCCTCTAACTCATAGGTAATAGGGCCAGTCTCATGTTTGTGCATGCTCTCCCCCCATAACTCTGTGTGTGTGTGTGTGTGTGCATGCATCTGTGTGTGAATGTGAGAGAGAGCACATGCGCAAAACCATGATAACAGCTCTAACCACCAAGCAATAAAACACTTCCCCTCAACGTCTTGCTAGAATGACATAAGGTGCCTAACTCCAAAAAGGGGTTCCCAGCTGTGAAACACAAGCAAAGATCAGTGCCTCCTTGCAGCCTGGACTTATGCACCTATCTTAGTGAGAAGGGCACACACTCTGGTTGTCATCTCCCATCGGCTAGATGAGGTGGTTCCCCATCTATCATGCTGGCTTGTGTGAATCCCTTTCTAAGGCGCTTAGCTCTCCTTATTCATCATATAGAAGCTTAAGTGGCTACCTCAAGATTTGCACAGTGCAATTATTTTTCCAGGCACTTAATTCCTTTTGTCCATTCAGCCCTAGATCCCTGAACAGTCAGTCACCCGTCCCTGCTAAGATTCCTGGGTGTTGTCTGATGAAGTCCAGGGTAAGCCTTTGACTAGTGAGAGCTCTTTTCACATTTTAGGAGCTGAGGTTGGAGACATTAGAGCTATATCACTTGATATTCTGTGTGCTTAAACAATTGAGTATTGATACCTTCCCTTTCCTTAGCATGAACCTAAACCCTTAACGATGCCTAGGGAAATTTTATGACAGGGTGAATAGAATGTGAGCAAACATTTTATCACAGGCAAGAGGAACGTGCACACACCAAACAGATTAAAATTAGAGGAGAAATTTCTATATTTCATTAGCTATACTCTGCTTAAAGGTTTTTAATACACTTAGACCTTGCCTACATTTGCAGTAATATGGATGCTGCAAGTAGCTATACACCATAGTGAAAAGCAAGCTAGGTCCACACTGTGGTGTGAAGATACATAGGGCACATAAGAGCTCTAGTAGGGAGGCGGCTATGGGGAAAGGCCCCTGCAGCATCCTGTGGCAGGGAAAGTCTCCACCACTGATGAGTTTTTTTCCATTGCCTCTTACCTGCCACAGCCTTTCACTGTGGGGGTGGGAAGGAAAGTCTCCTGCAAAATGGAGACCGGGGGACACTGTTGCTAAAAATATCAGCATAGACAGGGGAGGCACTGCTTGGGCATTTAGAGAGCCATGTAGGGTACATAACCTAAGGGTTCAGGCATGTTTTTACTGCATGCACATAAGCAAGGCCTCACCAGCTATACTGCTATTTATATCTGTGCCATGTGGACAGCTCCATGTGTAGCTGGCAGCCAGTATCAAGCAGAGTGCCCCAGGGGTCGATCCTGAGACAACTTTTGTTCAATATCTTTATTAATGATTTGGATAGTGGGATGGATTGCACCCTCAGCAAGTTCACGGATGACACTAATCCGGGAGGAGAGGCAGCTGTGCTGGGGGTTGAGGGATAGGCTCCAGAATGACCAAGAAAAATTAGAGGATTGGGCCAAAGGAAATTGGCAACAAATACAAGTGCAGAGTCCTGCACTTAGGATGGAAGAATCCCATGCGCTGCTACAGGCTGGGGACTGGCTGGCTAAGCGGCAGTTCTGCAGAAAAGAACCTGGGGATTACAGTGGATGAGGAGCTGGATACGAGTCAACAGTGTGCCCTTGTTGCCAAGTAGGCTAACAGCATATTGGGCCACATTACTAGGAGAATTGCCAGCAGACTGCCTTCTATTCAACATTGGTGAAGCCACATCTAGAGTACTGCATCCAGTTTTATGCCCCCCACTACAGAAAAGATGTGGTCAGATTGGAGCAAGTCCAGTGGAGGGTAACGGAAATGGTTAGGGGGCTCAGACACATGACTTACAAGGAGAGGCTGAGAGAAGTGGGCCTATTTAGACTGCACAAGAGAAGTATGAGAGGGGATTTGATAGCAGCCTTCAACTACCTGAAGGTAGTTTCCAAAGAGGATGGAGCTAAGCTGTTCTCAGTGGTGGCAGATGGCAGAACAAGGAGTAATGGTCTCAAGTTGCAGTGTGGGAGGCATAGGTTGGATATTAGGAAAAACTATTTCACAGGGAGGTGGTGAAGCACTGGAATAGGTTACTTAGAGAGGTGGTGGAATCTCCATCCTTAGAAGTTTTTACGTCTTGGCTTATCATAGCCCTGGCTAGGATGATTTAGTTGGGGTTGGTTCTGCTTTGAGCAGGGGGTTGGACTAGATGTCCTCTTGTGGTCTCTTCCAATCCTAATCTTCTATGATTCTATGAATTGTCTGTACTCTACATGCCACTGTAAGTGGGGACATCTCTTTAGTTAATGGAGAGTTAAAAATAACAATAGCTCCTGATTTTCAGGGCAGCCCAGGAAAATGTATTAAGAAAAATATATATATTTTACATCAGTATTTAGTCACATCCTGGAAAGAATGCTTTTATTTCTAACTAGTGAGAGTTGTGTCATTATAAATTCTTCACACTAGAGTTGGGTCAAAATTGTTTTCTCATCCTGCAAAAATTTGAGATTTCAGAAAAATTTCCAATCCTGATTGAAGATGAAGAATCAAAAATCTCAAAAATTTTCATAAACCAAAAATCCCCTTCTCCCCCCTCCAACATTTTTCTTCAGGTTAATTGAAATGTTTTATTTTGATAATTTAGAAACATTTTGAGCCATTTTTATGTGTTCACACTAATTATCTTACATTTCAAAATTAAAAGTCATTTGGAATGAGGACTAATTTTCTTTCATTCTGAAAATGGTGACATTGAATATTTCAATAACGTCAAAAACCGAGCTGTTCCTCCAAAAGGTTTAGATTTTGACCAAAAAAACCATTTTCTCAACAAAATTATCAACTAGCTCTACTTCACTCAGTCCTTTTGGATTCCAGATGTAGTCTGTGTCCTTCTGTGGCTACTGCTGGCCTCCTGCCAGCAACGGGACACATCTTCTTCCAGCTCTCAGGTTGCCTGCTAAATGGGCTTCCTTCCACAGCCTGCCCTCTGGCTAATGACAATTGCTTGCAGTTCTCCCTCTAATGCAGCTTCTACCCACAGGAGGGGTACAGTCTTCTGATCTCAGGTAGTACTTTCCTATCCTGTGCTGGAGGCATTATTGAGTCCTCTACTGGCTGGGTGTTGATGGAGCTCTGTAATGAGCCCAGAGGCTCATTACACTATGTATGTCCTAAGGCAGTGGTGTGCAAACTTTTCTATTAATGGAATCTGTCCATCCCCGCTCCTGTGTTACTGCACAGCAAAGACTTTCTCAGCAGCAGGCTGCTTCTACCTTGCAGCCAGGCTGCACTGCTAGGGAAGGGCCAATACCAACCCTTCTTGCCTGCCCCCCTCAGGTTTTCAGGGTGGGGGAAGGTGCGTGTGACTGTCTATGGGTACAGAGCCTGTGCTGGGCACAGAAGCTGTCTGGAGAGGAAATGGGTGTGGCACACTGACCCACAGGCTGCATGGTTCACTGAGGTGAGTCTGAAGTTAGAGCTGGGCTGGTTGTGGAGCTGGCAGCAGAGTGGAGCTTGGGCTGAAGAAGGAGTTTGGGTCAGAACTGGGGATGCAGGATGGGCCAGGGTCAGAGGCAGAGCATGTCCAGGAGTGGAGGGAATTTGGGACTGGGGATGGAACCGGACTAGAGGCCGAATGTCACTGGGGCAGAGTTGGGGAGCTGGGCTGGAAGCAGAACACTTCTGCCCCACTCCTAAAGGGGCAGGCTAAGGCCCCAGCATGTGGGGCTGGCACAAACTGCCTGACATCACCACTCTCCTCCCCCTGCCTCCATTACTCTGTACCTCTAAGTTTGTGCATCCCACAATTTGCATGCTGCTGCCCTAAGGAACAGTGTAGCATTCACCTTCATGCTAGGGGTGCTGGATCTTACACTGGGGCACTGTAGTCTTGCACTCAAGCCTATTATTCACCCTAAATAGTTTGGCCAACTCTTATAATAGAAAATCATTATCGATACCTTCTAAACATTCTGGGAAGTCAGTACATTTTGGTGCCAATTTACCATCCTCTAAAATCTGAAGGTGGCAGAATCTTGTAAAATTACCAACTGCAGGGAGATAAGTTATTTGCTACTGTAGTGGAGAGGGACTCACCAGCGCAATGCTTCCTGCTGCTCATCTGGGAATTAGCTCACTTCCAGCTCTGAGCACCCTCTGCAGGCTGGTGTCTTGCCTGCCGCTGGCCCCATATCCCTCCCAGACCCCAGGGCCTCTTTACCTCATGGTTCTGCTCCCAGCAATATCCCCACACTCTGGGTCTCCCCTCCCAGGGGAATCCTCAACCCCTTATACCCATCTTGTGTCAGTGGCTACTGCCAGTCATCATCTAGCTGCCACTCACTGGGGCAGACTGTAAACCACTCATCACAGACAAGGGGGTTTGGACCAGCTGCCTCTGCCTAACCCCAGGCTACACCTCTGTAGCCCCAGTGCCTTCTTTAGGCTTTGCACAAGGCCTGCAGCCTGGGGAGTGGCCAAGCTGGAGCACCCCAGCTCCTCTTGCCTTTCTCCAACCCTGCTCTGTTGCCTACACCCTAAGTTCCTAGGCAGCTAGGTCCTTCTCCCTCTAAAACTAGAAAGAGAGTCTCTCAGCTCCTCATCCCCCAGCCCTCTTATAAGGGCCAGCTGGGCCGTGATTGTGGTCGGTCACTCCCTCAGCTGCTTCTACTGCTTTTCTCAGCTGCAGCCCTCTCCAGGGCTGCTTTTAATCCCTGTTCTTCAGGACTAGGGCAGCCGCCCCACTAGAGCTACTCTCTAACGAGTGAATAGCATCACTGTGAGTTGATATAAATCCTATGGTACTAGGATATTCTATAGGTTATGCAAGTTCAGAAAGACCACAGCAAACTTTTTCACAACTCTGCATAAATCTTTTCATGGGTGGCAGCAAACTCATGATCCTTCTGAACTACAGACAAAGCACACTTAGATATTTTAAGAACAGAAGCATGTGGTAACTGAGTCTGGAACTGGAATGTTTTCCAATGCTACAGATAACTGGGAAATATACAATGTTTTTAAAAATTGAAGTTTATAATTATCACTTATGGGGAATAAGTATTTTACCAGTACTAGCGTGCAAAAGCAGTAAGCTATATATTTAGCCACATGAGCATCTGTTACTGTCTGCATTGGTTTCAAATTAATAAGGAGACATTCAGTATATCTGGTTCTGAACATTGTCCAAATCCAGTTATTTCTAAATGGAACTTCCTATGGATAAACTCAAAGAGCATGTATTTATTGATTTGTCTGTTAAAAAACTTTTGAATTCAATGGTTTATAACATAAGAAGAAACAATTGTGTCTGCTCATCCGTGATTGTAAATCAGCTTAGTTCCATTGACTTCTATGGAGCTAATCCAATTAACACCACCTAGTATCCAACTGATAGATGAAAAAAATCCACCTAAAATTATAGTTGAATGCCATTCCTAGGAAGAATTTTATTGTCAACAAAACTGCTGAAGAGTTAACATTTGTGGGAGGGGGATGGGTAGGCACAAAGAAAATCAGGTCACAAAGTAACTGTTCACAAAGAGCAAGTACAGGAGGATTGTAATCAGGATAGCATTTGTCAAGCTACTTAATCAGTCTGAAAGTGCCAGAGAAGAAGGCCATATGGTGTGTACCTAGCACAGTG